>LJZU01000151.1:0-35448 GCA_001513805.1 Davidsoniella virescens
TTTCTCGGTCATAATGACTTAGTTTTACTACACGGCTATATAATTTTGTATGCAGCTTTTAGTACTACTAGCTCAGCCACCTTTCAGAGCACAATTTGTTGTCTAGGCTTATATGGGTGGAGAACTCGTGCATTGACAACTTAGACGAACACATGCAGGTCTTTTTTCTACTAGCGAGCAATCTAAAACATAAAGGTGAGAGCTTTGACAAGTCTACTATCAAGAATATATGGATATATGGACTGTGACGACCGTAACTCTGATTTTTATACAGAGGAGACCACTAGTAGACTACATATGTATCATATTGATATGAATTCAATCTTTGCCAGAACGAACTAGTGGCTTACTGATATCATGAAGTGGGAACTCGCAACTAGTCAATCGATGTTGGAGCATGATATGCAATCAACTGTGATATAATATGAAACTGCACCAAAAGAACAATAAACTCTCTCTATATTTGAAGGAAACTATATATGCATATATGATACTCAAGCATTGCGCGTGCCATTTTAGAAAACCGCATCATGTCCGATTGGCCACCGAGTATCCTATATACTTGCCAAGAATATAACTACAGGCTAACAATCAAATACATCTCCGACGGCAAATGTCAACCAAGGCCAATGATTTACTGCGCCCAAGTTGAAAGAAGACGACATACGGGACACTACTAAATAAGCAATATCATCAAGTCCAGTGAGCTCTATCAAACTCCACACTACGAAATACCTGAATATGCTAGGCTCCTCTGTTTATGATACAATGATCACACGGATATATAGTTGGCTCGAGCCAAAAAGCGTGGGAACTAGACTGTATCTAGATTGATAGCATGAAAGTGTGCATGCTTGGTGTTGATAGACCAACTATCGGCCTGTGCATTGCATATTTTAGAGTGCCTATCTCCAAGCCTTTTCCCACGTTACGTAGGTATATAGAACATAGTTCTCTCATTGACAAGAGGCCTTCTTACGCAGTATAGGCTTTTTTTCTTGGTGCTAGATATTCAATAGTGAAGAGATATATTGATACATATGTATGATGGATCAAGAGACAACTTCGGATATTCTGTAAGCAGTGCGTTACGCATACAAAATGGCGGCTTTCCTTATTAGTACATAAAGCATAGATGCTTACTGACCAGCACAGTGCCCATATCAAAGCCAATCCCAAAAATACATAAATCAGAAGCTTTTTTTGTTACTAAAGGCAGTTGGTAGACTAATATGTGCACTTTGTTAGGTAGGAATTTCAATAGTGGATAAAGCATCAACTGTAATCCAGATGGCTTGAAGTGTATATACACTAAAAGTTGGTTTCGGGGCGATATCGCTTCTTATCCACACCGAAAGACTGCCCATACCAAGCTGCCAGGTATGCTTTATCGTCTTTTCATCTTATTCCCTACGATATTTGGCGAGGCGGTGAAGGTAAGATGTGCGGATGTGTAAGCAGAACTACCAGCCACACGAATGTCAGGATCTTCGGTGCCCGACCATAGCTTTTCCCATGTTTCTGGCAAAGTAACCGGATAGTAGAAACTACCTCTATGAAGTTTCCTGACCCGATAGTAGTATGATATCAACTTCTTCTTCCGGGCTCACCGTCTAACTCTCAAGAACTGATTTCCTACACAGTTTTGGGAGTCTGTCGTCGTCGTAAGAGAACCCTTGTCTAGCAGGCTCTTGTGCAACTGAACAAAACAAGGATATATTATACGCAACTTATGAACCCAAACAACGAACATACATATAGGTGCCACCATGTATAAATATGTTCCTATTCTACTATTGCTTTGAAGAGTTGTAGTTCACGTCTTGGGAAAAATAAATAGCATGTATTACTAGAGGATTATTTAACAAAGCCTCTAATTTTCTTTTTCTTTTTCATTTTACTATTCTACTTTCTACACCGTTTTTTCTCACGGTGGCTGGTGATTAGTGTTTTGTGAGCATATCATTTATCAAAGATCTTGGCAAATCAAGCACGAAGCACATAACCCAGCGCCGATTACGGAAGACACAAAGATTGGAATAGAAATGAACGCCGCCAATAATAGTAGTTGTCACGTCGAATGGCCTGTAATGCCTTCACTTGTGCTTTCTTGTAATACATACACTATACAAGATTACGAGACGAAGCTAGGATAAAAGCTAATGTTAGACGCACTACTAGTGTTGATCAAATTGATGTATCGCTTTCGTGCCCTGACGCACGCACAAGTGGAATATATTGTAATACCTAACTCGCATATGAGCTTGGAGTTTTTTTTTTTTTTTTTTTTTTTTTTTGGAGAAAACATACATCAGAGGCGGTATCCTGCAAACTGTCAAGGCGGTGTTGAAAAGCCAAGATGTATAGCTCTTACAAAGCACAGTACATATTAAACAATATCATCATCCAAGTTATAACTTTCTGGATTGCCGCGGAAAGTAGGCTTTGGGGCCATGGTAAATTTGATGCATAGATCAGATTCAGTGCCGCGCCAAGTTGAACAAAAATTCTATGGACTTTTTGGCAAAATGTAATAAATATAAGCAACGCACTGTCTGGTCTGAACTCTCTAATTATAAATTCAAGGTTATCGGCATGCTTATGGTCTCCGATGCAACAATGTTGCTAATATGTAGGCCGAATCATTGGACAATATTACAACTTGGCCTCAGGATGTCCATCGGTATACCCTCATAATAGTCTACGTACTCTGTAGAGATTGATAAAAAAGAAAAATTGTCCACGAAGGATGGTGCTCCTACGGCCAAACTTGCTAGTAGCCATGTCTACAGTTTGTACTAGTGAAGAAATCGAATAATTCGGTTGACTAGCAAGTAGACATCTGAGTAAAACTCTACATATTCGAACAAGATGGCCCGCCCATTTTCACATTCGACACCGTTAAAACAGCCTTCCTACGTAATGGATTGGACGTGCCGGTTTCGTTTTCTTCTATTTTGTGCCTGTACATCTTGTTTGCTGGTCTTTGCTTAGTTTGCTATATGTAGTTGAGCATCAAGTTGTCTCCAAGGCTTGGCCGGCCTCGAGTCCATGGGCTTGCTGAGCCGTCTGTCTACAATTGGGTTGTTCCCTGACATCAACGGACACTGCGATATACCCTTGACGGCTGAATTCAAGTTGTTCGAGGATTAGTTGTCGGACATTCCACGATTTTCCTGCATTGTAGGTTCGACAGTAGTGGTGGGGTTAGTTAAAACCTTCTACTCTTTGACAGATATACCTGCTAGTTTCATATTAGCATAGTTTAATGTATATCTGTATATGTTCATATGCATGCTTGCATTGCAATATCAGATTCTCAGAACAAGAATAGAAGGTCCGTCGTGAGTGCTCTAACTATTGTTGGTTAGGTCCATTGATACTAGTTGATTTGTCTCAACTGCGCTATCACCAACTCGTGATCCGTTGTGGAGCAGCATATCTTGTTTGGTGTAAGACGGCGTCTATATCGGAGCTTCTGAGAGAATCCGGATAAGTGTTTGCAAATCTTTGTTTGTGCATATCATATACTTCAGACACGAACACCCGAGCCGATACGATCAAGAAGTGAAGTATCTATCAATGGCACATATTATCAAGTATACAAATATAGAGAGCTGTGTAGCTGTATATCATGTATGTATCAAACAAAAGTTTATCAGCGTCCTGCCTGAGTGATGGATTGCCTTCGGGCAAACAAACATCAAAGCCACGACTTGCAATCATAATGGGTCATATTACATACTTCACATGTAATTAGCTTTTGCCGGACCTGATGTTTTTTTTCCTTAACATGGAGTATCCACGTCAGCAATCTGTAAAATGATAGATGGTGTTCACTAAAACCTTCTGTTTTCGTCACCGCTTGACCCTGATATTGCCGTTACATTGAATTTTGGTGGTGGTTAGTTTTTAGTGAGAAAGAGTCGCGGCCAGCTTCACATATCTGTATATGTAAGTGCAACATATATCTGTACATCTAACCACATATGTATGTATCAATAGACTAAGTCATGTGTCGCTCCAACGGACATAACATGAAACACTCAGTTTTAGATGCTACTGTGCATACTTGGGAATTTGCACACGCTGATTGTAAACTCATGCAGGGTGATATGATATCAAATAATATATGTATGTACATGCACATATACAAACGCACAGGTTTCAACGAAGAAACACGTATAAGAACAAAAACCCAATTCACATCTTCCGGTCACTTCTAACTATCTTTTATTGTAAAATTCTCCCCATCGGGAATATCACCAAGTCCGGAATAATTAGTGCCCATGGTGGTCTGACTCTATCACACAAATCAAGGATAATCGGTCTTATTTGGGTATCTCTAAGCCTTTGTATATTGTACTTTGCCTATTCAGATTTCTATTTGGGCTTTTCTTTTTTTTTTTTGAGAGGACATGAAATCCAAAACGGAAAAAATAAAAGACCGCACAGGCAATGGTCAGACAGGGACGATAGACTATAGAACGAGCTTGTTGGTGATAATGTCAAATGCATATCAGACACACGTTCACATTCGCATATGCATATTGGAGGGTCCGAGAATGGACGAGCGAGCAAGAAGGAATTGATCTCAAACGACTAAGCATTAGTTCTAACGGCAAAGTATACCACCTAGGAATACGTATGAGGTATCATTTTTTAGGTAGATTATAGATATATTTAATGAAGCCAAAGCTGTTGTTCATCAAGGCAACTTTGTATGAAGGCAAAGAAGTCACGAGTTAACCGATACTGGGTGCCTATAAATCCACATGAACATGTTAAGCTGGGTAGCTTGAGGTTGTGTAGCCTTGTCAAGCGCTATGCAGGTACATAATTTTTGCCCGCGTTTCCTTACCATTTACAGGTCACAGCCTGTTCCTAGGGTCTACTCCACACATCTTCTTATCTGTATATCTTTCCATAACTTTTTGTGTCTGTTGCCATTCTATCTCGGGCTGACTGGACTGAATGGAGACCTCTCTACATAGTTGCATACAGTAGCTCCCAGAGCCATGCTACATATCATCAAGCCAGGAGCCAGGTGCATGCAATAGTCCGCATCTCAAGTTAAGCTGAGCAAGAGGGAAAGAAAAGCAGACTAGTCAGCTCTTGCATACAGGCTACCTCAAAGCAGGATATGGAATGTATGTTGCAGAAAGTGTCTAACCCGATTTAATACAAGCATTACCAGAAGAAGAACGATATAGGAAAACGAATGATGTTTTTTCAAGCCACGATTCCTCCATGGACGCCATCTTTTTTTTCGCCTTGTTTTGAATTTGCTTCCGTTGGCATGATCAACATAAGAAAATCGTCCGTGGTTTCTTAGACGAAGGTCAAAAGGCACTGAAATTCCATTGAGCAAGTAAATCCGTCCGCTGCCAACGAGGTCAAACCAGACTATTAAGCCGCTAAAATATGCACGCTTAGGCACAAACGGCTCACTCTGACCCGCCCGTGAACTATATTTTCAGTTATATTATTCCTGCGTACATATGTACATATCTGTATATGTACTTCTCAAAGGATAAGAATAAAAAGAAGATGAGGATGTGCTCATAGGACCATACAGTTACGCTGCATCTATTTCATGCTACACATGTATCATAGTGTCAACACCCTAGACTTGAAATGGCTCGGAATAGGTTCTAGAGGATGTACTCTCCAATGCTATACTATACGGGCCGTTTTTCAATGGCAGATCGTTTTAGCAAGGATCGTAGTGGATGGTCTTCATTCTTGTCAACCCTAATAAACTAATTACTACTAACCTCACACGACGTCAAAACTTGTTATCACACACGTATGGTTGAAGTTGATAAAACTTAACACATAACATCTAAGAAGATCATCCCTTGCATGTTGGCTATCGTCTTGTTCACTATAGAAGAAATATATCCATAGGCTAGCTACTCCAGTTAGCTTTTACTGCCCGGACTTTCCCACAATTATTTCGTATAGGCCTGCAGGCAAAGGACTGGAGAGACGGACATATGAAACCAACAGGAACCTCCGGCCACTAGAATTCAATGAGAATTTCCTGTGTCCAACTCGTCGGATCTTACAAAGTCTTCTCTAGGATTACGACAAACAATGGAAAATATTTCCCCTCCCGAGAACCTCGCTTCTGCGTGAGAGTTTGTACGCAAACTTGGAGGACGATTTTTTTTTGACTGGGCTGTTACGCTGCTATTGGTGTATTCTTTTTTTCTTTTCTTTTTGCTTCATGCATGTACTTGCTTTTGTGAACCGAATCACAAAGTCAAGGCGAACACTATAAAATGACGAGACAAATACGAGTGGGCTGCACTCACTGGATGCATTTTTTTTTTGTTTCTTTTGGATGGTAAAGTTGACGCAGCCTGTTACAAATATGTCTAGTATTTACGTTGTATCTTCCTCAAAAAGAAAATTGACTTTCCTAATAGGGCATTCATATCACCACTACTAGAGGTTTAGTATGGGTGAATTGGATGATATTGGCTATGGTGGCTACATATTTATATGGTTATGTGACTGGATAGTGGCAACTAATACAATGAAAATACTACGGCATACTGATACAGTATGTCCATCTTTACCATCAACTAGTATCAGGCGTTGTTTAGCGGTCCGTATAAAGGTTCATTTGTGATGGCATTTTGCTTTTAAAAAAGGATATACTACAATATCCTTAGTCTGTATGTACATTTATTTTACATTCATAAAAAGAAATAAGGGCTTATCGATACTTAGTGTGATGGCGGTATCCATGTTGACAAAGCATCACATATCAAAAATTCACCGCTGATTTACCATCATCTATTCTTAACCTGGCTGTGATTTTTATTTTTTGTTGAACCTGATCACACTGACACTAAAGCGCCTATCTTATTTATTCAAGGCTCCAATAAGAGTATCTAGAGAATGTGATGAAGTTCCTTTTTTCTAGTCAGGGGATGCTGTCACATTTGAGGAACTTGTTCAGAATCTAGGTATCGGATTTTTGGAATACTACTGTACAGGACGATCTAAAAACTGGGGCTTGGAATTTGAAGGGACATATCACTCACTGTTATAGTCGCATTATAGGTAGGCCACTGGCTTGATTGGCTAGATAACTATCTTAAATCTATTTGGAACATAATTCAAGACATATTTTGATACATACAAAGATAATTGTTGTTTATCACATATGGGTCGTCACAGTTCTTGTAGGTGACATACATAAGCGCAACTGATACCAAGACTATCCGGCTACGTAATTTCACTTACGCTGCCTTAGTCACATATGTAGGAATAATACCAGTAGATCTTGTTATCTAAACGATATCTATTGACGAGACCCTCCTATAGGTCAGCAAATAAGCGGTGAAACGACATGTTGGAACATCGACTAATCCAGATGCCGGGACATTGCTTGTGATTTTGCCAGGCATTTGATGACATACCTAGCCATCATTAAACGGTAGGATAGTTAGTTACATATCATGTTAAAAAATCACTTATTGTTATCTATATATTGTATTGTCTCGCGAGGTTGGAGTCTCTTTTAATACAGCCTAATGTGTCTATAGTGCTGTGTGAGGCTGGTTTATAGTTGAATGGTTGATACTGGTCATTCCGACCTATAATCTGAAGTTTGTTGGCTTAGCCGGAAATAACGGGCCGTTTCTACATATATTAACGGCTACATTTTGCTGTTCCTTTTACAAAAGAAGTAAAGCTGACAATACCGCTTTGAAATGGATAACCTACTAAGGCAGTATTCGCTACTTAATTTGTGTGCAAAAAGCAAAGTGTACCTGAAAAAAAAACTGGGTAGTGGCTTGTGATGAACTGACGGAACACATACGCGGGTGTTTTATATGTTTAGCTGAACATACATTTCATGATTTATCTCAGTCATATTACTACTGTAAACTTAGGTACGTATCAGTAGGGCGAAAATGTGACGAAAACTCTGAAGTGTTCATATGTAGTTATACAAATAAGCTCAAGAATTAAGGAATACGAATTTCTTCTTGAAAGTTGCTATGCTGGGGGATATTTCAGACATTATATAGAATGGAGCATATGGTTTATAGCCACCATTCTAGCAGTATTACGAGGTGCCACTTTGAATATGATGATAAATCTATCGCAAACGAAGAGAAACATATGACTTGAATCACATTTTTGGATTGCATGTGTAGTCAAAATCAAGAAGTTGTAGCCGTATAATGAGGCTTGCTGGAAACAATATTTTGTGATAGAGTCGATAAGTATCGCAACTATCAAACAGAGAATCGTATCCTGTTGGAAATAGAGTAGCACATATAAATTGTGATTGATTTTGACTAAAGTGAGCACTAATCCCCCAAAAATGCGTTCAAGACTCAGGTAGGAAAATCTAAGCCTGGATGGCACCAGGCTTGGGATTATAGCAAGAATGGATAGGAAGGAAGGTAGATAACCGGATGATGACTGGATATACGCGGTCACAATAGTGCCCATGTCTATAAGTATCATGCTTGTTATTGCAGTGTTGTATAAGTAGTGATTGTAACATCCGTAGGGTGTGAAGGATATATGACTGTGATATTGTATGATAAGAGTTGCAGAACGACAATACTACTATCAAGACGTACCAAAAAGGTGGCTGAGCTATTGTTTTTTGCTGTTCTTTTTATTGTATCTTGCTTGAAGAGACAAGGAAATATGGAAGGAAAATCATAGCCTGCTTTACATACGAGAGACTGATTGTAGTCTGATGGTAAACAAACGTCTGCGAACAGACGTGTTTGTACAGGCTGTAAAGGATATGCAAGGCCGAGTAGTCAGACATACAGTCTGGGGGTGATCGTTGATCGTTGTACATACATATGTATATATGTACATATGTCAATGGCTATCTATGCAGCTACGTTATACAGGAGCGTTGCTACATGTCGGTATTAGACGTAGGCCATACCAAACTCAAGCAACCCCAAACGTACGTACATATGTACTAGCAGGGTGCCACGTATATATCGTGCTGGGAAACGAAGTTTGCGGCAACAACTAGGCTATAAGCCCTTATGCTATTTATGAGAGCCACTGTAGAGCATACCGATCATCGGGGAAGTCGATATAGACTAGATACCCAAAAGACGACCAAGCGTCCATGGAGCTCACCGTGAGAATAAATCTAGAGACCTGGGAAGATAGTCTAGAGCGCACAAGCCGTAAAAGTTATAGGTAATAATATCTCTATTGGAGTTGTAGTACGTGCCGCTGAGAAAACAAGATGGTAGTGAGGAAGAAAAAAAATGTTATTACTAGTAGCTAAAAGGAGACTACCCGGCAAGATGTTTTGGCAGCACACACAAGCAGAAATCCTGGCAAGGAGATTAATAAGAGAGAAGGTAAAAATGATTCCGAGCCGCGTGTGGCTGATGCTCTCGCGAGGAGGGCATAGAAGACAATAACTATTTTGGATTGTGTGTATACAAGTCTATACAAGTATGTACTGGCCTTGACAGCGACAGGGCCAATTTTCTGAAGCCTAGACCAGGTCCCGTTAAGGATATCTGCTTTCGGCACGAGAAGCCTGTAATGTCTGCCTAACTTTCTTCTCTCTCTGGCTTTGTTGTGCCCCGTAGAAAGAAAGCTTGGGATGAAGTCAAGTCTGACAAGCAGCAACCCACTACAAGAAGCGAAGCAAGATGGGAAAAAAAAAAGCTAGGCCCTGTTCGGATCATTCCAGGACTCCGTCTATGGCATGGCCAAAAGGCTAAAGACTGAGTTTTGTGTTATAGACTAGGCCAGTGCCAGCCCTGAAAACCACGCAAATGAGCACTTATAGCACATGTTTTCCCTGCCTATAGTTAGTCGAATGGGCAGATTTTATTTTCTTCCTATAAAAGCTGCCAAGAAAAAAAAAATTACGAAGATGCTAAAAAAAAAAAAGAAAGAAAGAAAGAAAGAAAAAAAAAAACCCTGAAAAGCTACTTTCTTGCTATTGCTTGCTCGGAATGTCAACATCCGGCGCTCGTACCGGGCTTGCTAAGAGACGTCACTGACCTGTGCTGCGGCTTTTGGTACTAGCGCGTTAGCAGCATTGACAATCACGGCTTATATACATTTATACACCTACTTTCATGATCTCGATCAGTGGCCAGCTATGCTTGTCAGTTGTATACTTTCAAGACTAGCACATCTGGCTTTGCACAATGGCATCAATAGCCCTCTCAAGATCTATGTTGAAGACATCAACATCAGGTTCACCCTCTGTTTATATAAGATAGAGTACATATGGCACTTTGCCGGCCAGCTGGAAGCTTGAGAGGAAAGATCAAGCATGGAGTATCCATATGGCGAAGAGTCTCTATTCCAGTTCATATGTACATACCAATGCGCGGTGAAGCCCTACTTTATTGGTCCTGGTGGGTAGCGGGTTTCCGGAAAAGGACATGAAGCTAGAGCCGTATAGAGACTGGTTTCTGTTGGTAACATGCTGCCTACCTGGGTTTATGTTTCTTCAAGTATTATGCCCTTGTGAACCGTTCGTAATACGTAGCTAACACCGGCGGTCTAGATGTGTCGAGGTGGATAGGACCTGAAAGAAGCCACTGCTGTACCATAGGGAGATATGCAGGTACAGTGCTAAAAGTGGTGATAGCTAGTAAGCCTGGTAGTGTTATACAAAACGCTACCGATCAAACCGAGCGGACGAGCAATAACATCGGCGTATGCATAGTCCTGTAACCTTCTTGCTATATAGAGCTGCAACAGTCCTGCTTGGGAACAAGTCATTACATATAGTGGAAGACCGGCTGTGCCCATGTGGTGTTATGGATATTCGTTTATCATTCTGTTAGCAGCTCAGTGTCTGGACAATGCGAGAGGATATGATGTCAAGTCTATAGTTGATTTCCGGCCATGGCGATCGTCCCTGATACGTATCTCGCTGTTAATATCCAATTATGGCATATCAGCGATTCTCGCATATCTATCCTTGTCTGTGGGCATATAAACATATGTACACACGTTATATATCAGACGCTACGCTCTGTATGACAATGGCTGATATGTATGCGTAACCTATAAATACTTTGACATCGAAAGTACCGGCTCACTATATTGCATACAGGTGAAGCGAATATCGTGGGCGCCGACGGCGTTGTGGCGGACTGGCTGTGTATTCATAGACAAACAAAATCGAGTTTAAATATTTCCCGGTTTAGTTGGACATCATCGGACTTCCAGACTAGCGGTACAAACCCTATTGCATTACCAAACCTACGGGGAACCTTAGTGTTTATGCTAGCATTAGAGGCCTGTAAGTTAAGTACATACTAGGGAGTAGTCTCTCAACCTGAACGGAGAATGGCTGGTGCTCCCGTTAGTAGGACATTTGCCGGCGCTGTGATCACCGTGTAGTCACATTATTTGGGGTCCGGACCTCTTTATTTTTATTTTCATGTTTTTATCCATACATGTATACAGAGATATTTGACCCAAGACGATGGAAGTTGGATAAACACAGGCTAGAAAGTATCCAAAGTCGGCACGTAGTCAGACAAGAGAGCCATTCAACTTCCAAGCCCAATAGGGCTCGAGCGTTACGCATTTGTCGGCAGTAAAGAGACAAAAGAGACAAAAGAGACATGGTAGTTCCATTATTGTACACATGTTGGTGCAGATAGGTAGCGAATCAAGATCTTACCGTCGAGGATAGTATGTACATGTAGAAGGGACTCGAGTCTTGCAATGCATGAAAGGGAATTGCTCGTTGTGGCGTGTATCCGCGGGTCTGGTATGACAACGAAACAAAGACGACTAGACTAGAGCTTGTGGAGATGCCTGTACAAAATATACGTTGTACGCAGAGCACAATTGTGCTGGGCATGAAGCAATAGCACCGATAGGCTTTCCAATACTGGAGAACGCCGCTCCAAGGTCATGTCCAAGCACCGCCCAAAAACGCGGGAGTAGTATACGTAGCTAAGTGATAGTTGGTAATAAGTGGTGGATAGTAGTATTTGCGGTACTGTACTGATATAAGGTGGTGTGGTGCAGTGTAGGGCTCGGACCGTCCGCGCACAGCAGACTATTAGTTTTGCTATATAGATGACTTAGCTATGGCGCATTCTTGCCGATGTCTGTACACACTTCATTGTATACATCGCGCTTTTTACCGGCTGGGTTTTGAGAAAAGCTGGACCACATACAACCATGGCAGGCATAGAGAAAGCCACTGACGCCCGTCATTGCCGATCATGCAAACAAGCAATATATATCCTGGACTGGCACAAATGTATGTACATACATGTACTTGATATACAGATACACAAGCACAATGAGACGTAGAGACACAATAGGCATCGTACATGAAGCTCAAGACGACCATTTACGATAACGGAGGACATGGTGTTGGTGGCTCTAGTTCTGGTATCCACTAAATCAATATAGACGAGGTGTCAGAAAGTCGCCTTTGTGACTATCTCGAACCGGCGTATTATATTGTGGTGGCGTGTGCAAAGCAACAATATTATAAAAAGTAGGTACAAGTGGAATTAAGTGGTATCTGAGTAGACCATAAAAGTCCACACGATAGTCCGAGATACGGATTAGGCAAAAACAAGATGGGAAAATAAGATATTCTGGATATAGAGGCAAACGCTCGAGCTCGAGCGCTACTGCTACTGCGCCGTCGACATATGCCTCCAGGAAGCTAAGAAGTCACTGCTATCTATCTCCCATGTTTCCTTACCTCTACATGTCTACCTACTAGCTTTTGCTAACTTGGAAAGGATCGGGATAGTTTTCCTGTTGGCATATTGTGATCTGTGCTCAAAACAACCTGGACAGTCTGGTACTGACTTGGCAAATTCCCACATCCCACATGACAGGATTTAGGTAGGGAAGTATTGCTGATGATGCTTATGGAGCATTGTGCCGTAGAAGACTGAATGTATCAAAATAAAACACTTGGACCTCCAACACAGAAAAATAGAAACACAAAACAACTGGATGTAGTACACCATTTGGGCACACAAAGACGTCTGTTGTTTGTGTATCTTAGTGTCGTATGGAAAGTGGGCGGCCAGAGGCAGCAAAGACATAGCGAGTGGAGAAGAAGCTCTCTCGCACAAGTGCTAATCTTCATATTAGCCGACTAATTTAGGCCTTCCCAATTGAGCATGTATGATTCTCCAAGGAGATTTTGTTTGCTATGTCTATATGTTCTTGAAGACCAATCGAACATTAAAGGAAGAGAAGAGGGTCGTTGGCTGTGACGGTAGTATCAGATTGGGAATACTGACTTATCACATCGTAAGGAAAAGGGTATGAGAGTAGACGGCAAGCAGATAGTCTCTTGTATGAGAAATCGAACAGACCCTTGAAAAGGAAATGTCGTTCATTTCAAAGGAACGATATGAAGTAACTCTGACGCTTAGGATTAGACTCGGGCCGTCGACAAGCGGTTTTACCATCTAAGAAGACTGTGTCTGTTCTCCATGAAGATGGACATCTTCTTGCTTTGCGACATCATGCAAAAGGACCGGTTAAGTGATATAAGTTACTTGGCCAAGATCAGCTGTTTCATGCAGAGGACTTAGTTCCTTCGATACACAATTATATATCCATTGATTATATTGCTGTTACAAACTATCATCGTAAAGTTTAGCCCACTTAGGCTTACAAAAAACAAGCACATGCAAAAATATTACTAGACGCTTGACTAGCATCTAAATATCAAGAAGGTGCGTAGTAATCGACTCTGTTCGGAGTTTTCGAGATGGAGAATATTGTACCCTTTGCATCCTTGGTTGGATATGATAGAGTTTTCCTTTGGTAGCCACTCCACAGTTGTCACCTAGAGAACTATCAACTACTAGCCTATCACCATAAGTGTCACTATGCAAGAAGTTACCTGGTGTGAAGATCCTGCGTAAAACTCTAAGACAACTAAATATATTGTGAAAACCACAGCTTAAAATACGTGCTACATAGGAAATTCAAGCTAGTCAAGTCACTCTCCAGTCTGTCCACTCGCCTTCTACTCTTCCTTCGCTCCATCTGGATCTATATTCGGTGCTTGGGGCTCATGAAACCGAGTACCTGCAGAGGGCAGAAAGCCCAGCCTCTGTGTGCATAGTAAGATAGGACTAGTGACTACTCTTGTTGTTGCTTCCTTCGCGGGGTTGATTCATTTGGCGTTTTTTGAGATAGGAAGGTTCGGGTACAGACCCATCCGCAAATCAGGTCTACTTAGAGTTAAACGTACAATGTCACTATCACAGGGTGGCATGTATGTACGGAAATTCGAAGAACGGTTATATGCCTGCTCTTTGTCCCAACGCTAACATGCTTATAAAGGTATTCGATAACAAGAAGATCAAGCATCTTTTGGCTACGCCACGTAAGACATGCTAGAAGTGCAGAGATATATGGGCATAGTATATATCACGGAAACATGCTCATCCGGGAAAGGATACCCTGTCTAGTATCTCTATCTCGTAGTGAGTGCTATCATTTATCTTTGTTTTGGGCGTCACAGCTAGTCATTGTTGTCTTCACTTCCAAGAATGTAAGAAACAAAACAACAATAAACAAAGGCAGGGAACATCGCGTCTTGCTAGCTTGATGCTCTAGTCGATGGTGGAGTTTTGAACGGCTAGACAAGACAGGCTTCCTCTTCGTTTCCCGGTTTTGATATTTGGCGTGCTTCCTCTAGTAGAGTCCTTTCATTCCTTCTTTAGATTCTAGAAATTATTCATCAAGAGATGGGTTGTCGTTTCCCTTATTTGCTCTCGCGAGCGATACTTGGACCTTGCTAATAGCTTTCTGGTTAGTCTTCGCGCTAGATTCCCAAGGACCCTTCGAGGGAAACGGCTAGCAAAACTGAGGATAAAAAGACGAATAATTGTAGTATCTTGCTAGCTCTAATAACGCTAGCAGCTTCGTTGAATCCTAGATTTGGCTAGCTCATATGTCTTACTCTTTTCGATCACGTATAACCCGGCGAACTGTGGCTGTGGTGACAGTAGGATAGCCAACTACGAAAATATTGATAGCACGTGTGTGGGGAACCTGACTAACATTCTAGTCGACAGCGGGCGCTGGTGTGAGGAAGGTTCTAAGCCTAATGAGGCACCAAGCTAGATTTCATAGTAGATATCACAAGACAAGTATTTGTTTTTGTCATTAGTAGAGACTTTTTATCTTTAGTTTCTTCTTCGGGTAATAAAGTCATTCTTGATCACACAATAAACGGAAGAAATAACATAAACGAAATATTCGCTCGGTTGCCTCAATTATCGATAAGTGGCGTTGGGGAGCTGGGCACATAGCAGGATGAAAGATAGGTTGTCCGTTTGTTAACAAACTTTCCTTGGTGGGACAAACACGTATATTTTCAAGATAAGATAGCAAGAATTTCAGCTGGTCCTGGATTACAATACTTCTATGTTAAAACACTAATACATTGTATCCTGAAACTGACCCGGGTCTTTCGGAGAATAAACTTTGTATGTAATGTACCTCGATAGCTAATACATCTATACAAATACCAGCATTTCTATCTCTCTCGCTGTGATATCAATTACGTTTAGTGAAAGTTCAGGGTTCATGGTTAGATCAAGAGACAAAGATTGCTTCGTCAAAGTTACACGGGCCAGGTTGACTAGTCAGCTAGGCGCTCTATCTGCTTTAGAGGAAAGAAAATAGACGAAAATGCAGAAAAAAAAAAAGATAGATGAAAGCGTAATTAAGCCTAGGAAATTAAAACAGTACGTTCCGGTGATACGAAACTATCAACTAGCTTGGACTGACTAGTGATTATGTCAAAATACGCTCTACCTAGCCCTGTGTGGCAATATCAAAAGTAAATATTGGCAAAACGTCAAGAGGTATGACATGTGGCACTCCAAGATACACAAATAGCCATGATCTACAATGATGAGGCCGATTTCCCCTCATTATATTCCCGATCACACTTGATTAGCAACTATATCATACCCAAAATGGTCTTTGTGATTACAAGACGGAGCTTCAAGTCTAACCGGCCTAAAGCCATCTTAGTTATTGGTTATCATATATTGCCGATCAAGGTATCTCGCACAACTTCATATGTGTTATCGTGATTTTACAGCCCAGGATCACTCAGGAATTAGGGCTTCTATCGGGCCAAAATAGCCCATCCGGGTAGTTGTCATGCCTTTTTAAGGACCCTGAGAGGATTTCGCGACTTTGAAAGGCTTCCTAAATCCATCAAGATATCAAGATATATTCGACAGTCTAAGCCCATTGGGGAATTCGGCCAGAATAGTCCTCACCAAAGGTCTAGCGTAGAGAAGGAAGCTTACTGTTTAGAAATAGAATTAATTATTTTAGCCGAAGAAGAGCCCGTTAGAGAATATGGTATACAACTGTACTAATAATGTACGTTCGTCAACTCATCCCGGGCGTGCTATCGGGGAGATTTCGCTGTAACTACCAGCCGCTTTTATAACAAGCTAAACATATTCAGGAACCGGGAACTTGCCCGCACGAATTCCCAATTTCCTGTGATTTGAGTCTCGGAAGCCCACTAATAAGAATATCCCACAACGTCAGAACGGGCTACGTTATTCATCAAAAAGACTAAGATTAACATAGTAGGTCAACCTGGATAAGCCTTGACTCTGACGCGATATTCTTCTATTTCTTCGCCCGATAGAGTAAAAACAATAACGGCCTTAGGTTAGTGTGTTCTTAATCATATCGCTCTTGATAGCAATGAACTTGTCCGGTCTACTATTCCATGCTTGCTCGCTAAGAACTCATATCCAAAGCTATAAATCCAACTAGTCGAAGGAAACCAAAAACGCCCAAAGGTCCAAGCATTAATAACAAGAGATGAGACTGGAGAATGCCGCTAACTTGTTTCTAGCCTAGAATTGAGATATCACCAACTACTCGATCGCCCTGCTTGAACGATAAACCAGATATATCAAGTCACTTGTGCAGTATTATCTAGAACTTTTACGCGACGGAATAAGTTAGTCTTAAGTTACTTCTCCAAAGGACTTCCGTTTCATTTTATTTGGACTCGGCGATACTACTTTACTATGAACTATTTGGGGTATCAAGCTAGATTGTGCCACCGGATATATCTGTTTATACATATAATGTAGTGATGCTTACGATCGCGTACAATCATGCCTATGATTTCAATAATCATAATAGCGGTACTTTCGACTATAATATGTGAATAATTAAGGTCAAAACTATCAATTGTTCATCGTTAGTCTTATTGATCTACAGATTGTCTCATTATTCATTATTTGTCAACGTAAATCACCATGAAGACGCCCGCAACGATACTAGAAATAAAGCTACAATAGTATGTGATAGATAGCCGAGCATATCTCGGCTGAGGCCAAAGTCATGGCTTATCAAAAGTCCAGTAAAGAGTCTTTACAACACCGCAGGGCGTCTTCAATCTACCAATATTTCAACTCTGTACAACATAGGCTCATCGGTCAGACATTTTATTACTCTCCAATCACATATTTTGTATCTAACCTCTCACAAGAGGTACTTGTGACGTCCTTTGAATCTTGTTTCTCGTAGTATGTTATAATGTAATTGTGCTATAGATACAGATAGTATAGTGGTCACTGTATCACGTACTCTTAAACCAACACCACCCATATCCCGTAGCTTCTAACTTGATGGGATCATGAGTCGGTCCCAGTCACTACACCGCCTCGTAAAATCTTGCGTCAGCTGTTCATGCCTTACGTTATTCAGCTCAAGGACTAGGCGCTGTGCCGTCTCTCCTGGAACCCATGCGTTCCACTCGGGCGCTGTGGCATCACGGAGTGTATTCGGATTACGTGTCTGGGCAAACGAGACTAGATACGACATCATGAGCCTCACCATAGGGGCGTTATAGGTGAAGTAGCTCTGTGGTGCTGCTGTACAGCTGGCACCGAAGAACGCGGGTAGGTCGGCAGCGTGCGGAACACCAAGTCCGCGTGCAAGGTCTTTGTCGTCGGTTACATTGTAGCGATACATCCATAGACTAGACGAGTTAGCTGCGAGGTCGGCTGAGATTTTGTTGCCCAAGTTATGCGACGGGCAGTCGAAGATGGCATCACCATAGGCCTGGCTGGCTGTTGGATACCACGACATATGGCCAGCAATGGCAGGAAGCTGGCTGTACTGGGTCGATAAGATATCTTGCCATGACGAGTTGAATCTCGGTAGATTGTCTGACATGAAACTATAAAAGGCAGCCTCATCAGATACTTCAGCGCCAAACGTAGCTCCCTCTGTGTCATGCTGTTAGTAGTTGAAAACTATAACTTTCGTAGTTTAGAGACATACCGTTTGTCACAGTTCCAACGATAGTAGGAACTTTGACATAGTCACCATTGGCAAACGCCGCCATCATGTCACCTTGAACCAAGTTGTTATCCGTACACGGAGCCCAATAGAATATAGGGTTATTGGCTTTCCCAGAGAATTTGTAGGCTATGTTGGCCTTGAGCTGCAATGACTTGCCGTCCATCTTTCTAAGACAGTCTAGAGGATCTTTGTCGTAACTGCAGCCGGCGAGTTCAACGGCCATGTCGAACTGCCATTCAGACTCCGCAACTGTAAGCTGGGTGGGTACGAAAATGGACCCAAGTACGGCCGAGGTAAATAAGCCATCATCTCGACCGCCATAGGCCGTTAGATGGTGAGCAGCACTCCCGGCACCGGCAGAGTGGCCATGCAAGATTACTTGGTCAGGATCTCCGCCGAACTAACACAATCATAATAAGCAGCTGCGATACATAAGGGACCATAAACAAAGTCTAGCTTACCTTGCTGATGTGCTTTTGTACCCATTGAAGCAGAAATCGCTGGTCAAGTAGCCCAGCGTTCAAGTCACCATTGCTCCTTATCTTCTCACTAGCCAAGAAGCCCCATATCGATACACGATAGTTAAATGTCACGACGATGACATTGTAGCCGGCAGCTGCAATGATTTCGGAGCCGCGATTGTCGACAGCGCTGTTTGAGTTATAGCCACCGCCCTGTATAAACACCCACACAGGAAGCTTCGTCCGGGCGGTAATCTTGGAGGGTACCCAGACGTTGGAAAACAGGCAATCCTCGCTCTGATATGAAGGCAGGCCAATATTGGTCGCGTAACAGCCCTTGCCAAACTGATTTTTTGTTTCAGTCAGTATTCAAAATCATGGTTACGAGATCTTATGACTGGACAGGCTACTTACTCGGTTAGCTCGACGTATGCCTTGTAGCTTGTCCGGTTCTGTGGGTGCGCGCCATCTCAGGTTTCCGGTAGGAGCTTTAGCATAGCGCATCCCAATGAACTGAGCAATGCCATTAGCCTGCCATGAGCCTTGGTACTTGGTGTAGCCCAGGTCAACCATAGGCCCTTCATTGTCAGTTCCTAACAGCGGCTTATCGCCCGAAAGAGTGCCGTTCGGAACTCCGACGCCGGACTTGGAGTGATTGTTAGCACGACGAGTATAAACAATCAAGTATGCTATCCCGGCCCAGAAGCCGAGAAATAGAAAGAAAAACATGGGGAAGGTTGAAAGGAGAAAAAAGGGTTCAGGTGTGTGAGGAGGACTCAAGAACAGAGCCTCAGCATTGTGAAAGTCTCGGAATTTCCCCGATATATGCTGGTTTTTGTACCCGTAGATCTCAATAAGCATATCCAACGTAACAAAAGTGAAATGAAAAACAGGGCGTAATGAGATACCCAAAGGCAAAAAAAAAGCAATAGAACGAATATTTAGTACCTTGAAATGATTGCCACCAGAGCCTAACCGGTCACTATAAAGCCATGAGCCCAATAGCGCGATGCTGGTGACAAGGAGCACAAGAATGCCCACGCGTAACTTGCCATATGAGACTCTTCCTAGCACAGCTAACACAGAGCGTCTAGATCTGTTGTACAGGTGAGATCTTGGCTGACGGTACTGCAGTTCTTCCCCGTCTTCTGCCTGCTGCTGATTGTGCTGTAGTGACGACGACCTAGAACGCGCCAATCGCTCCGAAGGGAGCGGCTGGTAGGAGTTGGAATTCATATCCGTCGCAGTCGAACCCGAGCCTTTGCCCAGGTCTGCTGCACCGCTATTTGCTGCTGCTACCGCCGTTGCTACGATGCGGCCAGTTGTGCTTACACTGTTGCTGTTGCCACTGTAGAATTGCGGCGAGTGGTTCGGGTTCTCTTCTGGACTCGATCGCTTGCGGACTTCTGATAAGCCAAACATCTGAACGAAGCAAGCAACAAACTATGAAAAGAAAGGGAACGAATAAGACGCTTACTAAATATACTCTGTAATAGGGTACTCGATCAACGTGGTTTGAAAGGTGATCATAAACTAGGGTTAGGCTTTGCTTAACTGTACAATGGCATTACTTTTTGCTTTTATTCGCTTTTTGCGTTGAATGAAATCTGGGACAAGGAAATCGAGATCAAAATCAGACATTCTGAATGCCAGTCTTGCAGCAAGGGACAGATTCTTATTATTAACGCGTTTTCTTAAAGGGCGCATACCAAAAATGTAACTCTAGCTAGTTATATCCAACATGCAATTATTCCAATGCTTGAATTCAGTTTAAGCCGGCTAAAGCCAACTAACCCTAACTCTTGTCTACCATATAACTTACATTATATACCTATGTATATATGGTACCATCATCTTGTAGAACACAATTCACTTGTAACCGATCACCGAGATCTATTATTGAATAACAAATCAAAATAGTATCTCTCCATCACTGAGAAACCCAATAGGCATGAAACCCAAGATACACTGAAAATTCCAGAGAATCCCAGCTTGGGGTAGTCTAGGATACGGGGTAGAATAAAGATATAATGACAATCTGAATGAAAGTAATATCACCCAACTCCAATTGATACAAAACTTCGGAAGTCACAATTAAGTTTACTAGCTTTGAAGAGTATATGGGCCTTCAAGGTCCATATTCAAGTACATATACCAGTCATACTGAAGCCCGATTGAGTTTCCTGGCTTTATAGTAAAGGAAACTATCGAACAGTGAGGTCCCAAGAATAGGTACTTACGTCATCATCCCCTTCCAGATCCCGACATCCTCGTCGGGGTAGTCCCGGTCGTCTTCCGTTTCATCCGGGTCTTTGTCCCCGGACTCCCGTTCCTCCTCCGTTGGGCTTTTTGCCCACGGGTTCACCGTACACTTGTTAAAAATGTCATGAAGGACGCGTCCTCTTCGGCTTAAGGCTGATATCTCGAGGCGCAGAGCAAAGTCGAACACTTCGAGCATTCACAGAAAGTTTCCGATAAGGGCGCTCTTCTCGAAGGTTCCGTCGGTTGACCTACACTCAGTCACCAGCTGCGAAGTCCGGTTGGTGTCTTCCATGGAGTTCCGCCTCTCTCGCCATGCGCTAGATTTCTTTGAGCTTTGAGGCCAAAATATCACGGGTTTCATCGAGGTGGTAGAGTTTATTAGTAAGTTGCAGAGCTGGGGCGTGTTGTCTTCTAAGGTTGACGTCCTGAGTAAACGCGGCTCCATTCCGGTTCTGTGTGGAAGTCCATAGATTGCTTGAAACGCCGAGGTACCCATTGTTCAGCGCGAATGCGGCCATGGCAAGATAGTTGGTCCGGTCGTCTTGTTCCCATGCCACATAGTGCTGCAGGTAGTCCTCAACTTGTCGGCTGGTTCGTTCGGTTTGGCCGTTGGTTTGTGAATGGCGTGAGCTTGACATTCTTCACTTGATGCCCAGTTGGGAGCAGAAGGCTTCGAATACCACTGAGTCGAAGGCAATGCCTCTCTGTCGAAAATGATCTCATCGGGTACTCCAAAATCGGGTGCCACATGTTCTAGCAGGGTGTCGGCAACTTCAGTGTAAGTTGTTCTATATGTTGGTATCAGTCGTACAAACTTTGAAAACCGGTCGGTGATGACGAGTATGTAACGGTATAGTCGGTCGTCGTCGATCTTTCGGAGGGTTGATGGGGGCGCCCGAGCAGTCGGGAATGGTCGCACGAAGTCGATGCCAATGCTTTGCCAAGGGCCATCGGCAGGAGCAGGCGGATGTAGCAAGCCCGTAAGGTTTTGATTAGTTGATTTCGATTGTGCGCACTCCATACAAGAGGAGACGTAATCCCGGTTTGGTTTGTTCCCTTTCCACTAGAAGGAGCATTGGATTAAGTCCGGGGTGAGCGTGGTATCGGAGTGGTTGGCCTGTTCGATGTCGTGGTATTGTGCAGTGATTTTTAGCTGTAATATTGGCCGGGGTGTGAGGCATCAGGACCCGGCCGGTCCTCGTGCAGATCAGATCTCCGGTCAATACATACTCAACCAACATCTTCAGGTTATTGAACTTTCTAGGTATGTACGTTATAGATTGACCAGCTATATCTAAGTATGTGCAACACTACCAAAGAAGATACTCCTATATTACGATGTGCGATTTCAGATATCATGGAAGTTTATAAAACAAGCGCTGGTCTTTTAATCACTGCGACTCAAGAGTTATCATGAATGGAATAACTATACAAATTCTATATTGATACAATCAGGCCACAGTACATAGGCTATTTTCGTTAAGCACGCCATGTGGAGCATTGGCCTTCTACGTCAATGCGCTATGGCATCTATCATGATGGTAGGTAGTGTTTCTAGCATGCCGTGGACATAACAAGATACTATTCAATGTCGTACCAATATATGCTTTATATATTCAAAAGAAAGATTTCTACTTCTTTATCTCATCGTGTGGATTAATTCTGAATGATGATGCCTAGAGACGACGTCTTGCTCATATATGACTCAAGCATATGAGGATTAGGGTTATGAGATTTGGGATCTATTTGAAGGCCATCATTGCATTCGCGTTTTGCTTTGATCATACAACCTGAGAGGTACTAGTATATATCAGACATTTGATCTACGAGATCCTCACTAGGTTTTTGAGATAGCTCCCGTTATTCATATGGTATGTCATCAAGTGTAAGTCAATATTCTCACACTAAGACTCAAAAAGGCAGAGTCTTTAGTACTGGGTCTTCTACTGTCAAGTGATATTGGTAGAGCTGATTATTGTATCACCAAAGAACAAATATCATTACAATTTTAAGTAAATGTCAGAAGCATCAGAAATCAGCTTTGAATCAAGACGAGTGAATAAGCCCTGGCCTCTAAGAATCTCTAGTAGAATCAGATACAAGAGTTGTCAAACTTTCAAGCTTAATTCCTGTTTATCTGAGTCCGGGCAAAGGTTAGGTACGAATCAAGATATCAACAGCCTCTGTGGGGTATCTCCTATATCACACTGATTTAGCAAGTCGAACACGGTACTTGGTTAGTTCCCTAAGTTTTATCGAAAAGATTCCATTCCGAGACATCCACGGGGAGTATGCCAACTATCTTAGCTAGGCTACAACATCAACATCTATGATGCTTATCTTCTACAGCTTTGAACATCCCTCAATAGCTCAAGCGTGGCCGGGCTCTTTAAATTTCTAGTTAGCGGGAGTCAAAGATATCCCACTTGTTCCTTTTCTATCTCATCATGGTCCCTTGTCGTGGATATCCACGTATGCAATGATAAACTCTACACGTGATCATCTCTAATTCTTATTTCGTATATGGCGTTGGCATATTGAAGCTACCATTTCTCCTTTTACGTGATACGATCTATTCTTAGATCGCAACTAGCGGTGAAATTTCCAGTGGTGGATAGCTTAGATGGTAGGTCCCTAGTAATACGATGATATATGCATGCCCTCGAACCTCTTGAAGGGCTCGGTTAGCCTAAGTCCGGCTACCGAATTTGCCAAAACTCCGCATGTGAATGTTTTTGGTCAGTCAATTATCTCTAGACGTGAGACTGATTTGTTAGTAGCAATATGGCGTGCAGTCCGAGTAAACAACTGGGAAGTATTGCTGATACATGGTTTGTGTATATAAATGTACGATGCAACCATCGACAGTGTATACTAAGTTCTCGAATTTGATATCAATATGCTAGTAGTTCTGTGGATATTCCATGCCACCGGTTTCAAACAAAAGAACTAGAAACCTGGAATGTAGAGACGGTTGAAGATGAGCTTGGCTTCAGCATTGAGATTAAATCTTTGTCAAAGGGAAAAGGATATCGCGATACCAGAAATGCTTTATAGCATCAGATCAGACCTATTAGATGCTAGATCCTATTGTTATCATCATGGAATATATCAGTAGCAAGTACAAAGTCTCTCCAAGACATATCTTACTTCTTGTTTTCTAGTAAACTTTCAACAGACAGTAGACTATCAGAGTTATAGTTTCGAATAAAGATAGAAGAAATAGGTACTATGGTTTTTTCAAACCTTTCATATCTCCTAGATTGTAAAAAGTTATACATTAGACTATTTCCAAAGTTATGATGTTTCGAAGGTTACGCACACCTATATGTTTGCACCAAATAGTTTTTACCAAACTTCGTAGTTCTCTCACCATCTCTTTGTATCACAGATATAGTAGGCTTTAGGGTTTAGGATGATCCTATACAAAAACGAACAACATATAAATTTACACTGATCTAAATATAGAACATAAGAAGTGGGCTACATGTATCCCCAGGATTAAGCCTGTAAAGAGGAGCAAATCAATTTCCCAACCAGATCTAGAAGATTTTTTAGTTCGACAAGTCCTATTTTTGCTAGACTGTTCATGATATCAGATTATTGAGATGAGAAAGGTGAGATTCTCGCATGTAAGTTGTTCATAAGCATGACATGTACATGGCGCAGTCATCACCTACGCCTGTTTATGGTTAAGATATCAAGAACATACATTATCTTGGCTTTCGTTGATAAGGACTTTCGAAGTAAGCCAGGCTATTTTTTTCTTCTTTTTTTATCGTTGTGACTTATCGCGGCGGGTGTATTTTGGATGTGTTCCTTTATCTCATGATGTGTAATTATGTTGGCAACGGGTGGTTCATTTGAATCGTGATTGGTTTAGCGGCTCAGTTGGCCAGATCCCTCTGTTAACGCGATATGTAGTGTATTTCCGTGTCTAGATATACATATTGGCTTTAATGTATGTGCCTGTGCCTCTTTTATAGATTCACGATATCACAAGAAGGTTCCGGTGTTAAACAGCCAAGTTGTACCTCGAAGCAACTATGATGTCCCATTAATATATAAGACTTTGAGGAAGTATAATAGTGGCAACTTGCCCGAGCCTTGTTTCTATTCCAGAAACTTTGTAGTGAGGAGGGGCTTTTTTATCTGTTTTGTCTCCGAGTTGAGAAATGGGGATGGCATGTTACTCCCACGAAAAAAGAGTGACCTAAAAAGATGAAGAGAACAGGGAAAGCTATAGGATATCCACAAAAGACATATAACTGCATTGTATCTATGTAGCTACTGATCTGCCTTTAGCAGGGCGTAAGGGTAGGAATGTTTGGGTTTGGATCTACTGAACAGTTTATATGCAAACGAAACATTGGCTCAAGATAGTATAACTAGTTAGTTGTATATCTTACTAGGGGCCTTTTATGCATGCCCCTCCGTTGTGGAAAAGAAATCGAGGTGGTCAAATAGAGATTTATTCATATGAGAGCTGTAGTTTTGTAGTTGTATATGTAGTGTTCAGATAGGTGAACAAATCCTCGTTTCTGTGCATACAGACAGAGGGGCCGACTTTGCGCCCGCTCTATATGTAGGTTGTGTTTGTTGCCTGGATATGGCTGGATTATCTACTGGATTGATGGAATAAAAGAAAGGAAAGCCCGTGAACAAGTTGGGAATGCTGACAATAATCACATATAGATGTGTTGATGTTTTGTGTTTAGTGAGTATGTAGACCAACAGCTCGACTTGTTCTAATCATGATGAGCTCATGATGTCAATCAAGTGTATACATTAAAAAGCCACGAGGGCTCATCGTCTCAGTTACATTCTTATCCCCAAAGAAAACGGAAAAATTGCCATTGCCTCGTGACAACTCCGTACCTCCTATTCGATTAGGAGGTTTAGAAATCATATATCTTGAAACTCCCTCCTGCGTTGACCTCCTTTGCTGAGGGTGGCTGACTAGCTGCAATAAATGACGATGAATGACTGTAACTGGCTAGTAGCGAAGTAGATACAAAACGACTTGAGTCAAATACGCAACACGGGATTTATGGGCTGAATTTCTCACCAGCAAGTCAGGTAGCATTGCACCATAACAAGCTTACATATTTATGTACATATACATGTAAAAATATACTATTATCGTTCGCGTTGCTCGTTTGTGCTGAGCGTGGCTGAACTTTGATATGAATGTGCTGGAATTTATTAGTCTGCGCTGATTCAAGTCGAGATTAAGAGTCGTCGTTACTGACGACCCTTGTTCAAGCCGCCGATCCAAGCTTGATCTAGTTGCCTGAGCCCACTTTCTTTCTTTGTTCATGTCTGTTTTGCCGTCCTGGATCCTAACGGGGCGTTCATATTTCCACTCGATATCTTCAGTGTTGTCGTCGACCTTCACGAGCCCATTTACATATATATGTTTAGTATTGACGCTGTCTTGAGTTTGCAGCAGCTGGTTTGTCTGATGATTGTGGGCGCACCTGGTAGAAATTCGTCTCCTTGGGCTTAGCACTACGCCTTGACCATTCGCTGGCCTAGTTCGCATGAAGCTTTGGCTCAGAGCTCATTTGCTGTCTTTGCTGCGTTTGCTGTGATCGTTGTCTTTGTCATTGTTGTCGTTGTTACTATTGCGTCGAGCCTGCCGTGACACTTGACAGCTTTGGGTAATTGAACCGTTGTTACTGGACTGAGTGAGTAGTTGCAGTTGTAGTTGTTGTGCTCGGAGCATTGCTGACACTAGCTGGTTTTGCAGCAATTGCGGTTTGTCGTGCGGCTGTGATTGATTAGCTTGCGGCTTCCCTTATTTGCATTCTTACTATGCTGAGCTGCATAACTTCTCCCTTTATTTTCTTCAATTTTCTTAATCTTCTTTTTCTTCTCTATTTTCGATCTTCGACGCCGAGGCACCGTTGCGTTGCCATTTGCATTTGATTTATTCGGCCTCACGCATTCTATTTTTCCTCTATTTTTTTTTTGCTGCTAGGACCTGTTTGTGGCCGTCATTAACTAGTGGGCGACGCTCTCACCCACGATGGCTGACCATCAAACAGTGACGTATAGGGCCCAGCAGGACACAGAGTTGGCGGCTCCGCCTTGCTCAACGCCTAAATCGCCGCCAACATCACCAAAACCACTAGCATCACTATCGTCGTCCAGATCGGCCTCTCTCGAATTGCGGCGATCATGGCTCCAGAATGAACGACTAGAACCACTCGAAAAGTCAGGGCCTATCGTCCTCCAAGTCCCTGACGAAATTATCCAGCAGTCAGTCTACCCCATTCTCATTTTAGCTTGTCCCATAACAGTCCCCCCATTGCCGTTTCCAGCAATCAGCAATCCACTGACAGGCAGCCCTGCGACGATGCTACAGAATTCTAATAGCCGCCGATCCAAACACCTTCGCATCGCTTTCTATGATAAATTGCGCCTGGCACCGCGTTTCGCAACAGGCTCATATATACGGCTTGCAACTATCACGATGTCTATCGTTTGTCGCCCTCAACAAATCCTTTTCGCTTGACACAATCTCCGATGATGATCTTTTTCGTTTACGGCGTATGTTTAATCTCGAGGTCAAGCTGAACCTATTCGATGCCTACCTACGCCCTTCCATAACTGAAATACACCTTATATCGAACAATATCAGCTCTACATCTGCCCCTGCTGGCGAGGGCCTGCAATTCAGCCCTTCACCACAGGGTCATCATATTCTAGCATATAATTCATCCCGAATATTCATTGCCGATGTACGCCAAGAAGAAGCTAAAATCGTCCGAGAGCTAGCTACGCTAAGACGGCCGGTAGCAACCTGTATCAAGGATGACGGAACATTGCTCGCCGTTCTATCTACCGAGTCGCAAGTCGATCTTTACGATCTCACACAAAGGCCCCCGAAGCGGCTACAGTCGCTTCACCTCGACCATCCACCACGGACCATGGCGCTTTCGCCTTGCGGAACCGTGCTAGCGGCAGCCTATGATGGGGGCATTGAGGTAACGAGCCTACGACCCGACTCTCTACCTAGCGATCGCCGCGCCGTAAAATGCGATGCAGTTGATTCGCTCTCATTTTCATATGACGGAACCCAACTTTTAGGAACGACACTCACCTCAAGCTCGCCCAGTACTGTCATCATAACTGCTCCATACTATGATCCCGGCGCTCTCAGCGAAAACAGCAGTTCTCTTTGGACCGCCTCCATCTTGTTCCCTAACTCAAGTCGTGATTGCAGCCATGCAGTCTTGATACAACATACTAGCAGCGAAGAGGCATCTTGGACATTCACGTACGACCGCAACTTTGAAACATTCCGTGCCGTGCGTGTTGACGACCTTCGTAACGGAACGACTTATTTCACTGGGCCATTACCTAGTCATTTTCCTCATGCAAATGCAAAGTTAACGCCATGTACCCTACCATCTTCGACATATCATGGTGATTTGATCTCATCTGGGTTTTCTGGCAAGGACATCTGGGTCTACGGAATTCCGCAGGACTTAGACGCCATCTGCAAGTTCAATGCCGAGCCCGATTCTAATTCGGATAGAACTCCCGGGAATCTCGGCCGTAAAAACAGCAGTGTTTCTAACAGGTCATCCCCAGGTCCTGCTTCGAAGGTGCCTCAGTGGCAAAAACTTTTTGACAAGCACCCTAATACATTCGTTACTGGATTCAAGGTTGCTGAGCTAGAAGGCGTAGCCAATGTCAAATTTGTTGAGGGATTTGGATCCAAGAATCGCATGCGAGAACGTTTGGTTATTGCTGCCCGAGGTGTCACCGTAGAGCTTGACAAGGAAGACATGGACTTTGTTGATGGTGGTCGAATTTTACTTCTCGACTTTGACTATGGTATTCATAATGGCACTAGGAACAAAGTTATCGAAATAGAGTTGGGCACTGGCCCGGCTGAAAGGCTTGAAGAAGAGACCAGAGACATGGCTACAGAAGTCGCTATTGTTCGTCGGCGTACCGCACGCCGCAATACTAATGGAACTCGTAGTTCATTGCTTCGAGCTGCCACAACAGCAGCGGCTGCATCTGCCGCTAATGGGGGCCGTATCCCTGCCATCCCACCAATTCCAATGCCTGCGACAACTACAGAGAATTCAACGACTTCCGATGACTCCCAAGATCCTCTACTTCCCAGACGAATCAACGCGTCATCTAGTTCGAGCTCTCAACTACCCGAAGTTGAAGTTGATACCCCTACTTCCGAAGATGGCTCCTGGGAAACTTTCGACGCTCCGTATTCTCAACAGAACCCAAGATCAACCAATAGTCTCCGTAGGGCCGCTTCCGCGGTTGCTGCCAACCCTCGCCTCGCTACTATTGGATCTTCTCAGATCACCTATCGACGAGCTGACGGTCGGCGTAACCATCCTCATGAAAGCGATGCCGATAATTGGGTTCCTCCACCACCGCCTTATCAGAAAGAAGACCCGGGTTCTACGCCACCTTTTCTTCGTCAACCAGCTATCGCGCCTCTGGCTGAAAATGCTCGTCCAAGAACGTCTTTGGGAACATCTACTTTGCCCACCATTACCGGCGGCGAGACACCGTCATCCATAGCTACTTCTCCCATTGGCTCCATTGGCCCTCTATCTCCTTTATCCCCTTTGTCACCCTTATCTCCCTTATCACCTCAGCGCTCGTATACAGTGACGGGAACGCGTTCCAATCGCAGAAGTAGCTATAGCCAGCGCAGCATACACTCACGAACCTTTAGTGATACCACCACTAGCAGCTTGGCTTTCAGTCAAAATGTTCAAGAAGCTACACAAGAAACTTCTTCAGTTGCCAGCGACGATATATACGATGCAACACCTCCACATAGTGCCATCGAACAAATTGCTCCCGTTTTGCCTGATTTGTTGCTGGGTACTACAGAATCTCTTAGTGATAGCATCAACCCTCCCAGACGGCCATCAACAACTACGCCTCGAACATCGTTATTGCACTCTATGGGATCCAGCACATTCTCTCCTGGGACAGACGATTATGACCCGCCAGCTGTTTGGATGACTCCTCGCACCATCGTAAATATAGCGCCGACTGAGAGATTGTCTACTGAAGGTCTTACACGCAGACCTATTCCAACCCAGACATGGCATACGAATCAGCGGGAGACTGTTACGAATGTATCCCCTAGCACCGTTGTTACGAATCGCTTGTCAATGACTGCGCGTGGGGTGCCCTTAAACCTTAGCACCAATACATCTCATTTCAACAGATCACGCGTTCCAGTCGCTTCACAGAGTGCTATCGAGCCTTCCAGAGGTTGTTCTTCTCTTTTATCTCCACTGTCAATACATGGCCACGCATACAGCTATAGCACTGGAAGTTCATCTCTTAACCCGCGAATCGTACCAGTAATGCATGAAGCCCCCTTGATAGTAAGCACGCCATCCAGTGCTGAATACTCCAAAACTAGTACTATGCTGCAATTCCCGGAGATGCCCATACTTGCTCCCGTGGCACGTCGTCCAATGATGCTGGGTCGCAATGGAGTAGCTCGGCCCACAGTCCAGAGGCTCGAAGACTACCTGAACCCTCTCAGCACTTCAGTCTCGGATCCAACTCTAGCACCTCCTATGTTGCCGTTGTTTCCGTCTTTGTCCAATTCTGTCAAACCACCCGGAACGGCGGATTCGGCGCAAAAGTACATACAGTCATGGTTTACTAGAGCGAAGCCCATACGATCAACTAGTATTCGGCGCTCGCGCAGCTACACTAGTAGAGCCACACGCAGTGCTGCCAAAAACGTTCGTGATGCTAAAAAGAAGAAGTCATGGGCTGTAGTAAGTACTACAGGTGGTCGTCGAAAGAAGAAGGGCAAGGATGTCGATCTTATGAGCACTAGCGCGTGGACTGATATCACTCGGTCAAACACTCCCGCCTGGACACAATTTGCCGGTTTTGACAAAGAGGGCAAAAACAAATGTACCCTTATGTGATGGATATATCTTAGAGTATTCTCTACTGTTGAGTTGTTTCAAATAGCAACCCAAAAAGCACATACGCACCTGTTAGACTTTCGTTATTTCTTCTTTCTTCTTTCTTCTCCTGAGATGAGACTTGGCCTTACAGCAGTCTCAGTATCCCCCCGTTAGGGTTTCTTTTCATTCCTTTTTCATTTGTGATACTCCTGCTGTTTCCTTTGTCAAATCTTATGTCATATTCTAGAGCAAGTTATATCTGGCACCTGTCTATATTTCTTCTATTTTCTAACAGTTTTTAAATATATGAAGAGCCAGTGAGTTTCTTTCTGATGATACCATCATTAGCTCGACTGGCCATTTCAGGCAACATCATCAACATTGAACGTATTAGAATGTATTCTAGGGTATAGTGTGTGTATTAAGAACAGAATAATGTTATCGGAAATTTATCTAGTAAGACCTTTACAAAGGAAACATAACTGAGGGTATTCATTAAATAGCATCTAGCTGCAGGACTAGCAAAACGACGATGCCCGATAGGGTCATGAGATACAAATGAACGCCAAAAATCAGAAAAAGAAAACATGAAAAAAAAACCAAGAATGATAATCGCTTGAACAAAAGAAAAATGAATATGCTGGCTGAAGCCGTAACAAAGGAAATGATTAGAATTCTCCACCTAGGAGTAAGAGATGTATTAGGCATAAGAGATAGGAAATGGATGGATCAGTAATCAGGACGGTCAGGCCTGTATGGCTGCCCACTCTGAACGCCGGTGACACCGGCCTCACGCATCATATAAGTCATGGTAGTATCGCGATTGTTAGAGCTTTCTCCCGTGAATACGCCGAGGCCGAGGCCACCAGACTCAATCTGGAGCCCAGGGTGTAGCTGAGTCATGCTGGGCCGGAGTGTTGCTTTCTGATCAACTAGACGGATGCTAGGTGCGCCACTAGCAACACCGACAGCCCCGTTTGCGTCAGTAGAATAGACGTTACTATTGCTACCGGCTCTGAAATGGCCCTCGGGCGCACTCTTACTGTACGGAGGGGAGACATTGAGGGGCGGCGGCATAAGCGGACTATGGCCAGGTGGTGTTAGCTGACGCTGAGTATATGGCGGATCAGGGAAATGCGAGACGGTGATAGCTGGCGCTGGGACGCCAGGCGGGGGCACATAGTTATCATAAGTTGCGTTGGGCGGAGCCAATACAACAGCAGGATCGTGTGTCTCATAGCGCGGCGAGTTGATCGGGTTTATACCGGGATTAGCGGCCTGATCACGCCGACCGAGAGTGATACCGCCGGTTGGCTTGCGGATAAAATCGGTGCGAAGCGGCGCGGCAGTCGTCGTGCTAAGCGGACTACTGATCTGACTAACAGACAGATGAGAAGTCTTGGATGCAGAGCGCGAGTGACTGCCGGACGAGGAGCCGCGGGTTGCCCCAAGCATCAATGGAGGTTGTCCGGAGGCCAGGGCACCGGTTACGGAGAGCCGCGGATTGCGTTTGCGGCGGAGCCAGAGGGCGATGAGTGTGATGAATACGATGCCGCCGATGGCTCCTGCTACGCCCCCGATGATCTTGCTGGGTGAGGCTGATGATTTCGACGTGGTAGAGTCTGGCTCGGCGGTGGCGGATATATTTGGCGCGGATGATGTTGCTGTGGCTAGAGTAGATGATGGCACAGACGAGGCGTGAGAAGACGTTGTGTGTGCGACTGACGAGGACGTTTTGGTACTGGTAATAGTAGCAGATGAGGAGGTACTAGTCACGGCCGTACTTGTAGTCTTGGTTGACGACGATATAGATGATGAAGACGAAGACGTCACTATACCGTCAGGCAACTTTGACTGATCTTCATTCATGACGCAGATAGCAGAGCCCTCATCACAGGTATACCCAAAGGGACAGCAGGCATTCCCACACGTCGGCAGATCGTGCGTAAGCAGTGTAGTCTTGACGATAGCAGACATATTACTACTGGGATTCTGCAGGCCGATATCACAGATTATAGGCAAGATGCGTCGACATGTGGCTCCTGTGGGACAGCACATAGCTGTAGTGTCGGCGGCCAGTGCGAGGCATGCATAGTTAGTCGGACAGCAGAAGTTGGAGGGGAGCGAAGTCGAGCACGATGTGAGCGACGCAGCCACGCAGGTGTCGGAACGCGCGGCGAAGATACTGGCCCCGGAGGATAACTGAGCTGAGATAGATGCTTGCGTAAAGGGTAGGGCGGTACAACTGGAGAGTAAGGATAGGAGGCTGAAAGCCTCGATAGGCCGTCTCATCGTGAGAGGCGTTTCGTTGGATAGAGAGGCAGATATCAAGTTTTGGTATATAGCGTGTATTTTTGCCGATCAAGTGATGGTTGGCGGTATGGGTTTGAATAAAGGTTGAAGTGTTGAGATCTCAAGACTGGCAGGTGTTTTCGAGTATTAGAAGGAGGCGTCACAAACCTAGAGTTTGAGATAGAACTGACAAGAACTGTGACTAATAGTCGTTGTGCTAGACTATATATCCCATAAATGGATGTGCTCTCAGAAATGGCTGGTCCCAAAAAGAAAACAGAGCAAGCAGATGGTGATATCAGAAGAAACACCGGGAATATAAACACAAGCCGTGATTGCGATCTTGCTAGTAAAGATACGATATGCAAACCAAGAAGAAGAATTCTCCTAGTCAGGGACCTTCTTGACTCCTTCTGCTGCTGTTCAACGGTTCTTCGCGGCTAATAGCTTGCAGTTTTTGCGTGTACGATCCCGGACGGGAACGACTGGCTCTAGACTATACTTGGTATAAGCCTAGAGCCTAGATTGAGGGATGAGGCAGGGGGAGGAACTCTGTCAGGCCTGTCAATGGGCGTCAAAGCCTCGAAGTTGGAAGCCCCGTAGGTTAATGATGGGAAGGATGTCAGTTTTCTAGTCTACTAGAATATGATTGCACAAAAGACAGGTAATGGTTGATAGAGTTGGATAAGACTCATCAGAACAAACATCAAAAAAGCAAAGATTCACAGACGCTATGCCTAAATTTTAGTTTGAGAATAACTAAGCAAAACTTGTAATTATACACGCATGATCCAGAAACATCACTTACACATGATTATATGTACAAGTTCTGCTAGACCAAAGCCACAGGCCGCATCGGGTCCATAGGTTCTAAGCGCTAGACTTTCAAGATTCGACTGAACAACTCATTTTTCCTGTACGACTGGGCCGCACGAAAACAAGGCTCTTTGGCCGGACAAACTGCGCAACGTACATGCGCCAGCCAGGTCAAAACCGATCCAAAGAACACAGCCTAAATACAGGCCGTTCGAGACATCCAATCTTCTTATTTCATAAGCCGTCGAATATCGAACACGGTCGAAATTTTTAGCATGCTAGTTTTATTTATTCCGGCAGTTGTACATCAAAAAGACCTAGTTTCAAGAACATGATTCCCAAAGATGAGCTAACCAGTGTTTCGATATGGTCCCGATATAATATCTTGAGCCAGGGTTTAACTGCCAAAAGTCGAGATGATCAGAGCTACGCTTCTGGATTCTACTCTCACATTCTACGAAGTCAAGTCCTAGGCAGTGGCTACTCGTACAGAAATACGAATAGCGGCCTTTCTAAAGGCCACAGGCGCTTAAACTTAGACCATATCAGAAGCACAAGACGGGTATCTGCCTAAAAGGATAGCAGAGTCAAGTAAAAAGAGATATGGGTACTGAATAGAATCAAAAAGAAGGATATATAAATCCCAACGCCTTATCTATTACCTTCATGTAGAGATCTCAAGACAAGATAGGCCACATAGCATTTCTCGTGAGTTTCACGACCGGTTCATTGCAGCGCTTCTGTGCTGGTGGGTCAATTTGATTGGTCATGAACCCATGGCGTCACGTATAAGAGAATTCTGATCATGAGAGAAACCTTTTATTTCTGCAGTTCTCTTTGGCTAATAAGCCATAGGCGCTCAAACCGACGCAGTGATTTTTTGAGGCGTATAAGACAGAAAATATTATTATTCGACGTGATTTTTTTGATATTTACACAGAAGAATAGAAGAACTCAAGAGTCATGTAGAAAACCACGACTTGTGAATAATTCGATCTCATCCTATCGACAAGAATGATATTTGTACAAGTTTTATTCTAGCTCAAGCTACATGACTGCCTAATCCTTTCAACAGTGAATCAATATTATGAACAAAGTGCAAGAACTTCTTTCATTGGTTCCAAAGATTTGGGAATTATAGCAGAAAACTTTCGACTAAGTTGAAAAGCCACCGTTGGGACTGATCACCGTTGGGACTGATTTGTACTAGCCCTGATTTGATTTGATTATATTTTACGTCTACCTAAATCACTAAGATCATACGACACCGAGTTGGCTACCGGACAGATATTTAAAGTCCTCCGCTAAAGACAAACTCAATAGCTTTGTATGTG